>JANAVB010005597.1:23202335-23221921 GCA_029216955.1 Iris pallida | reverse complement strand
CCGTGTTAGAAACACGAGAATGCCATTCTCTGTGTTAAATAAAACGGAGAATGGCCATTCTCCCCTGGCAGTCCTAATTCAATGTAGGACTGGTAGGGGGTGGCAGTCCTGATACTGGATCAGTAGCCATTCTCCGTGCTAAATTATACGGAGAATGACCATTCTCCGTGCTAAATTACACGGAGAATGGCTATTCTCCGTGCTAAATTAAGAGTTTCAGTTGAGGAGCTCATCACATTGTTTGATAAGTAGGACTGCCACCCCTGGCAGTCCTATACTGAAGTAGGACTGCCAAGGTGCTGGCAGTCCTAACTCAAACTTGCTGTTGCAGCAAGTTTCAGTCAGGACTGCCGGCACCCTGGCAGTCCTACTTTAGTGTAGGACTGCCAAGTGGGTGGCAGTCCTGATACTGATATTCTGTACATAAAAAACAAAATTCATCACAAGTACATAAACAACAATAATTCATCACAACTACATAAATATTCTACATCCAACTTAAGATTCATCACAATAATTCATCACAATAATCCAACTACAATAATTCATCCCAATAATTCATCACAACAACAATAATTCATCACAACTACTTAAGTTTCAAAGATTCCACATCCAAATTAAGTTTCAAACAAGTACATAAACTATTCCACATCCAACTTAAGTTTGAAACAAGAAAAATATCCAGATCCAACTATATATCATGTCGGGCCTTTGAACGAGACTCCCTATTGTTCATGAAGGGGAAGTCGACCACGTCGTTGATGCGATCAAGCTTGTTGGCGACCGCGACACTAGTGTCACTTTGGCAACCTCTCCGAGCTTCGGGCGCCGGTTCGAAAATTGTTATCGGACGCTCGAGAGGACGTCCCGCACGTTCCTTCCGCTTGACGCTGTGGGCCGTATTCTTTTGTTAGCGGTCGGTGGACTACATGAAACATACAGTTATTAAATAATAGAAACAGAAATAGGACATGCAGTTACCCCCGCATATGAGCATCATGCAGTTACACACCCCCATATGTCATTGCAGTAGGACTGTCAGGCATGTGGCAGTCCTAACGTAAATCAGGATTGCCATAGTCCTGGCAGTCCTCTTTCACAATAGGACTGCCAAGACTGTGGCAGTCCTGATTTACATTAGGACTGTCACATGCCTGGCAGTCCTACTGTTATGAGACCGAACTGCCAAAATGAGATGCTAGTTTGTCGTGTTCTAGGGTTAGGGTTTCAACATAAAATGTGGATTTCTTGTGTTCAAAAATTAGGGAAGAGAACCATAAAGAGATTCTAAACCTATTTTATAAAACTTTTTCAAGAATTAAAAATATTCTAGGGTTATAGAATGTACAAAATTCTCGAAGAAATTAGGGAAGAACGTACCTAGATTCCGGTTGCTTTGACTTGCGTGTTATGTCTTCGAATCTACGAAGGTTGTGAAAGAATCTTGGTGGAGGAATTGGGAGTGGAGTAGTGGAGAAGAAGAAATTAGGGTTTTAGGGAGGGAGAGGGAGAGAGCTCTTTTTTTCTTCTTGAGGAGAGAGAGTGTAGAATGACAAATAAAATAAAATGAAGGGTTTGGGGGGTTGGGATGCCCCCTAGCAAATTTTGGGTGCCCCCTAGCAAATTCTCCACCTTCTTGGGCTGCCCCCAAGTAAGTGATGCCCCAAGCAATTTTGGTAGTGCCCTTAGAAAAAATCTTTTGCTAGGGGCTAGCCCAAAAATGTTTCAAAATATTACAAGTTTGCCATCAATTTTTTTTACTTGGGGCTAGCCCAAGCAAAGGTATAATACCAACTTTTGTTTTCTTTTCTCTCCCTCTACTCTTTTCTTTTCTCCCTAAATTTTTCTTCTCTCCCTCAACTCTAGGTCAAAGAATTTAACCCAAATTTTTTTCCAACCTACATTTTTTTAAAAATTTTCTCTCAACTCTAGGTCATTGATTTTTATCCCAAATTTTTCCCTCAACTCTAGGTCATTGACTTCTCTCATTTATTAGTAAGTCATCGAATTAATATATGTTTAATGTTTTAAACATGATATTTCACATATAAAAAGTTGAATTATGTGTTTAATGTAGAAAAATATTGAACATGGAATAACCGGGATCATCAAATGTTGTATACTCTCTTCCCGCCACGTCCGAAGAACACTTTGATGCATCGAAAAATCGGGTTGTGACACAGAGGACTGTCACATGTCTGACAGTCCCGATCATAGATTAGGACTGCCAGAGGTGGCAGTCCTTCACATATGTATGACTGTCAGGGGCCTGACAGTCCTACATATATTTTTTTGCGATTCTAAAATTTCGACAAAGAATGCTAAACGGAGGTCCAAACATCATTTTTTTGCGATTCTAAAATTTTGGAAGGCCGTCTAACAATGAAACTGTTACTTTCAGGCTCCTCGAAGATACGCTCGTTTTGGGACAAACCGGGCCTCGTTTCGACCTCCCAGACAAAAGTTATGTCCCTTCAAAGTTTCATCTGACCATAAAATGCAGGAGAATGATCATTCTCCGTGTTAAAACACGAAAAATGTTAATTTCGCATGAGGTTGGCCATTCTCCTGTTAGTAACACGGAGAATGTCATTCTCCGTCTTAATTTACACGGAGAATAGTCATTCTCTGTGTTAGTAACACGGAGAATGGCATTCTCCGTCTTAATTTACACGGAGAATGGCTATTCTCCGTGCTAAATTACACGGAGAATGGTCATTCTCCGTCTTAATTTACACGAAAAATGGTCATTCTCCGTGTAATTTAGCACGGAGAATGGTCATTACATTGTTAAAACGCAGGAGAATGGCCATTCTCCGTATTAGAAACGGATAATGCCATTCTCCGTGTTAAATAAAACGAAGAATGCCATTCTCCGTGTTAAATAAAACGGAGAATAGTCATTCTCCGTGTAATTTAGCACGGAGAATGGTCATTCCAGTGTTAAAACGCAGGAGAATGGTCATTCTCCTAATTCAATGTAGGACTGCTAGGGGGGTGGCAGTCCTGATACTGGATCAGATAGCATTCTCTGTGCTAAATTACACGGAGAATGGCCATTCTCCGTGCTAAATTAAGAGTTTTCAGTTGAGGACCTCCTCACAGAGTTTGATAAGTAGGACTGCCACCCCCTGGCAGTCCTACATTGAATTAGGACTGCCAGGGTTGCTGGCAGTCCTAATTCAATGTAGGACTGCTAGGGGGTGGCAGTCATGATACTGGATCAGATAGCCATTCTTCGTGCTAAATTACACGGAGAATGGCCATTCTCCGTGCTAAATTACACGGAGAATGGCCATTTTCCGTGCTAAATTAAGAGTTTTCAGTTGAGGAGCTCCTCACATAGTTTGATAAGTAGGACTGCCACCCCCCTGGCAGTCCTATACTGAAGTAGGACTGCCAGGGTGCTGGCAGTCCTAACTCAAATTTGCTGTTGCAGCAAGTTTCAGTCAGGACTGCCAGCACCCTGGCAGTCCTACTTTAGTGTAGAACTGCCAAGTGGGTGGCAGTCCTGATACTGATACTCTGTACATAAAAAACAACAATTCATCACAAGTACATAAACAATAATAATTCATCACAACTACATAAATATTCCACATCCAACTTAAGATTCATCACAATAATTCATCACAATAATCCAACTACAATAATTCATCCCAATAATTCATCACAACTACAATAATTCATCACAACTACTTAAGTTTCAAAGATTCCACATCCAAATTAAGTTTCAAACAAGTACATAACCATTCCACATCCAACTTAAGTTTGAAACAAGAAAAATATTCAGATCCAACTATATATCATGCCGGACCTTTGAACGAGACTCCCTATTATTCATGAAGGGGAAGTCGACCACGTCGTCGATGCGATCAAGCTTGTTGGCAACAGCGACACTAGTGTCACTTTGGCAACCTCTCCGAGCTTCGAACGTCGGTTCAAAAATTGTTATCGGACGCTCGAGAGGTCGTCCCGTACGTTCCTTCTGCTTTGACGCGGTGGGTCGTATTCTTTTGTTAGCGGCCGGTGGGCTACATGACAACATACAGTTATTAAATAATAGAAACAGAAATAGGACATGCAGTTACCCCCCCCCCCCCCCCCCCCCCCCCCGCGCATATGAGCATCATGCAGTTACCCACCCCCATATGTCATTACAGTAGGACTGCCAGGCATGTGGCAGTCCTAATGTAAATCAGGACTGCCATAGTCCTGGCAGTCCTCTTTCACAAGAGGACTACCAGGACTGTGGCAGTCCTGATTTACATTAGGACTGCCACATGCCTGGCAGTCCTACTGTTATGAGACCCGATCTGCCAAAACGAGATGCTAGTTTGTCGTGTTCTAGGGTTAGGGTTTCAACATAAAATGTGGGTTTCTTGTGTTCGAAAATTAGGGAAGAGAACCATAAAGAAATTCTAAACCTATTTTATCAAAACTTTTTCAAGAATTAAAAATATTCTAGGGTTTTGAATAGAATGTACAAAATTTTCGAAGAAATTAGGGAAGAACGTACCTAGATTCCGGTTGCTTTGACTTGCGTGTCATCTCTTCGAATCTACGAAGGTTGTGGAAGAAATCTTGGTGGAGGAATTGGGAGTGGAGTGGTGGAGAAGAAGAAATTAGGGTTTTAGGAGAGGGAGAGGGAGAGCTCTTTTTTTCTTCTTGAGGAGAGAGAGTGTAGAATGACAAATGAAATGAAATGAAAGGTTTGGGGGGTTGGGCTGCCCCCTAGCAAATTTTGGGTGCCCCTAGCAAATTCTCCACCTTCTTGGGCTGCCTCCAAGTAAGTGATGCCCCCAAGCAATTTTGGTAGTGCCCTTAGAAAAAACCAAATTGTAATTATCATCTGTTTTCCTTTCCACTATTGGAAAATGCTATAAAAAAATGAAAAGAAAAGTGAATACTTAAAGGTGAGAGATGGATACTTTTATTTCCTTCTCAATTTATTTGTCACCCAAACATAATAAAGTAATGACTTTTATTTCTCTACCCCATGATTCCGCGAGCCAAGCGAGGCCTTAGAAATACTTATATTTAGTAGCTTTTATTAGGATTATTAAATTTGAAAATATAGTAGTTTACTTTTAAGATTTGGTTTCTTGGAGGCTGAAAAATATATTATTATATAAACTCATAAACTCTCTAAGTTTTATGCAATAAAAAGAATAATATAATTTTATTTTGGGAAAACAAGATATGAACCAACAGTGTAGAATAAGTCATGTCATGTTGGACCAATAAAAAAAAAATTATGACAATGGCTCATTTTACAATATGAGCCATTGGCTCACATCGTTTTCCCATATATTTTTGTGTTTGTCAAACCTTAAATACGTCTCAAATTCTTCGTCTTCTAACTCTCTATTCTCTTCATCCCGTGGGTTTTCTGTTATTGAAGATTTGGGAAATTACTTTGAGTTACGATGTTATGCCTTTCTTGAACTAATTTCTTCTACTTTTGTTTCAAGATAAATCCTAAAAGCCCTAATCTCTTATTCCTCAACTACAACCTTCTTATTGTATTGCTACATTTTCGATTTCCAAACCTCTCCCTACAAATTGTCGGCCATCAATCATCATGGAAGTTTCCCATAAGTTTATAGCAAACCAGCAAGCTACCAACAACTTGAAGAGCAACCAGCAGGCTGCCTGCAAATCCGAAAGGTACCTGATTGTTGCAGTTGCAGGCAAGCCACAAAGGCTTCCTACATATCACCAACAACTTGAGAGCTTCCAACATATAGCCAACAACTTGGAAAAGCTAATGTGGACCTCCAAAGTCACCTGGCCTACTTGTTGACGTCGTAATTGCGATTCGACATCGGCTTTCCCTACATAAATCAAGGTTGATCTTCAACTCCGGAATGAAGGCTTTACTATGGAGCCAAGAGAAGACATAATGAAGCATTTATTTGAGGATGTTCACAAAGACAAATCAGGTTTTAGTGATGCTACCACCACTTTAGTGGCTTTAGAGTCATCCCTACCCACAGGTTCCACTTACCAGTGAGATATCCATACAAGAGAGATGGTTATGGTAGTGGAGGTTGATGGCGATCGTCGAGGAATCAAAACCTTGGACTTTGATACTATCTGATGGATGAAAAATATTATAGGAACTTTCCTAGGATCATAATAGACTGACGGAAAGGAATTTGTCAAATAAGATGCGCCAAAACGAGCCAATGGAAGATGGTACAACTCCAAAGCAAAGATAACCAATGTCATTGTTTCGAATCCACGAAAAATTTCTCAAATCTACAAGCATTGGAATCCACCAGGGAAAAAAACAATAAATCTCAATAAAATTAGTAGTATTGCTGACGTTTCATAAACTTCTACAAATAATATTAGTAAGCTTACAAAACTTGAAAAAGAAAACACTTAATCATGATCCTAAATGAAAGCCTACTAAATCTAATCCTAAGAAGGAAAAATATATATATATATATATATATATATATATATATATATATCTTAGCCAAATCAAGGTCAAAATTTTGACCGGATTTGCAAAGTTACCAAAAGGAAATGATGAACTAATCCTAAAAAATATTTGTAAAATCATTATCCAAGTTTGATACGGACTACTTTTAAATGAAGACTAGTTGCGCTCCTCCATTGTATAAATAGAAAGAGACTAGGTTGTGCAGTATTACAAATGCAACTATTACATTGTTACCAAAGAAGGAAGCATGCTATCCTCTCAGTATCCACATCATTAATGTACAATGAATTGTATGGACACACCAAACATCAGCCTTCCATGTCCAACTTTCAGTGGAAGAAACGACGTCGGCAACGGGCAGATCCCATCTCTTCATACTCTGCCTTTGTGATGCACATGGATTCGAAATCAGGGCTGGATGCTAAAAGAGATCCACCCCTCCATACACCCTTAATGGGACTGCAGAATAAGAAGGTTGTGCATGAGTACCAAAGAACAAAGAAAAAAAATAGCTAAAGAAGAATATAATTCGAGAAAAATCTCCATACTCCTCTTGAGTAGTTATCTTCACTTGATAATCATCACTTATGAGAGGTCGAAGTTCCATTTCTCTATGAGAAAGAACAAGGAAATTTTCAAACAGTACCACCACATATACACATATACTATCTTCGTTAAAAGTTGATGCAAACGGCTTACAGTCTTTCTGCAAATCTAGGAAACAATGTGCTTCCACCAGTCAAAACAATACTGCAAATGTGAAGGTTGGGCTCAGAAATAATTAATCATAATCTACCAATAAAACTAAACAAGAGGACATTATTTTTGTTTCCAACATTAATGCGATTTTTATTACCTCTCAAAAAGTACAGGATGAAGATGAGGATGACATGAATGAACTGCTCGAACTATGCACTCTGCAAGTCCAGCTTGATTCATTCCTGCAAAGACCAGAAGAGGAACTTACATTGATTATGTTTTCAAAATAATTCAGAAATACATGTGGACTTCATGCTTAGTGAGGCAGAAGTGATGCAACAAATTTTCAGCACATGAAAGTATGAAACACAAAGGTAGACAGACGATAGGGCTCTCAATTTATTCTTGTTGATGAAGCTCTAACATGTAGATGTAGTAGCGGTTGCCAAAGAGTCAAAGACTAATAACCGAAGCCTCAGAAAAGTACTAAATTATACCGAATGCCCAATGGTACATACCCATTCACACCCCGCTCCCTGGCATGTTGGGAGAAAGAGCTAAAGCCCCTACCAAGCATGCACCACACTCAGACCCGTATGTCAGTGAGCCTGAATCATGTGGGTACGGAAAAGGTAAGTTCCTTTGGCAGGTATGCGAAGTACATCTTATTCAATCAATAGGGAATAAATACTCTAGCTAGCTGCCTCTATGAAAATTCTGTTGTCAAAAAGCAAATCTTCCTGCTTCAAGAGTATCATAGGCACTAATTTTCGCTATTATGAATTTCAGTACATCTACAAACCGAACATAGAAAAGGTTTAAACATACATTTTGTTCGAATTGCAGAGTTCCAGAAGAACTGCACTATATACCTTTGGACAAAATCGGGAGACTACAGTAAATGTCACGAGTCAGTGAAACCACAATCGACATTATCATATTGAATTGAAGTTTGCGCTATCGGACGATATTGATAGTGAAACTGATACCGAAACCCCCAAAACTGCTAAGTAAGAAGGGTCTGATACCGATACTACGAACCACGCTCATTGATGGGGTTCGGAGCAGCTGGAGGAAGGTTGGCATGTATGCTAGATTTACAAAATTAAAGCATACTACTGAAAATCTTCCAAGTCCCAGTACCACCAGTTTGCAATTTTGCATCTCCATACTAGTAAGCGGCGGAATCAAAGACTACAAGAGGAACTTATGCTAGACATCTATACATATACAACTAAATTATTTTGCTATAAAACTTCTATTGTCCCACTAGTGCTAGTATCCAGCATTCCCTTTGCACTTTTAAGTAACAAGAGAAGCTTATATTAGATAGAACTAGCTAAAAGCATATTATATCTAAGGTTGAAGAGAGTACGAACCCAAATCAGCAGGTTGAAAAATCATTTCAGGAACAAGGAAACGTTCATTGGTCAAGGTAAACTCCTGCAGAGAAGAGAAGAAGATGGTAATACTGGTTAGATGCTATTCTATTCCTTTCTTTTCAAATCAGAAAGTTAGAGAAGCTAGCTACATTTTTACTCAAATCAACTCTCTTCCGATCCTCACGTCTCTCTGCCTCATCCGGTACTTCCTTCACCACAGATGTCGTACCATTTGAGGTTCCATCTGGAAGGAGAGAAAGGAACCTCTTTGCTTCATCAATGTCCTTGACATAACCTTTCGTATGTGTGACACCATCAGGGAGAACATATGTGCACTTGAATGGATTGTCTTTCCCTGATCTCCTAAAGAAACAAACAGTAGACAGCAAGCTTATTAAGGCTGGTACCTCAAGACTAAAAATTTAGGGTATGCACTAGGTAAGTTAAGACAAACATATAGTTTATGACTGGGACTTTGTGTTGTGGTGTGACCTTGAAGGGTTTTCATTTTTTTTATTTTACTTGATGTAATCCTTCGGGCTTGGTCCATTGGTGTGATATCTCATGTTTTTTCGACGACATTAATACCTAGACATAGAAGTTGAATATTTCACGTTCTAATCTTCTAGTTCTTTCTACTTGGGCCTCGTTTGGTTCGCGGAAAGGAAAGGAAAGGAAATCAATTCCTTGGTGTTTCTTTTCCTTTGGGAAATTACAATTCCCATCGATTTTCTTTTCCGGTGTTTGGAAATGCCAAGGAAATTGAAAGAGAAAGTGAATACTTAAAGGTGGGTAAGTGAATCATTGCCTGGATGGATGGAACCATTTTTCCCCCCTAATTTCCTTTCCCATCGGGAATCACTTTCCTTTCCTCCTCAATTCCTTTGGCACCATACATAGGAAAGTAATCACTTTCCTTTCCCATTGCATCCCCATGATTCCACGAACCAAACAAGATGTAATCTTTTGGGCTTCATATTGTTTTCGATGGCATTAATACCTAGACATAGTAGTTACTAGCTACCTGGCTAGGTTGAGGTCGCGAGGGACATCAAGGGAGACGAAGCAGAGGTCCTCCTTGGCACGGTCGAGAAGCAGGGTCTCGTCCATGACGTTGATGGAGCGGTACGAGACGAGCTCCTTGAGGTAGTTCGTGAGCGCCTTGCCCCCGAGGTCGAGCCTCCTGACCCCGTAGTTGAGGGTGAAGTTGTGGAGCACCGGCGCGGCGTGGGTGAACGAGAACCCGCAGTCGACGACGAGGCTGCACTGCGCGTTCCCCTTCCTCCTCCTGCTGGCCTCGTAGAGGTGGACGAGCGAGGGGGAGTCGGCGACGCAGAGGGAGCGGAAGCCCATCTCCTCGAAGACGACCTCGTCGGTGGCGCGCTGCACGGAGGGGGGGTTGAAGAGGGGCTCGACGAGGAGGAGGGAGAGCGGGGACCTGGCGGGGTCCACGCGGAGGGAGGAACGGAGGACGCGGTCCCAGACCTCCTTCTGGAGGTCGGGGTTTATGAGGTAGCCGCGGTCGAAGGGGCGGCGGACGGACATGGAGGTGAGGTCGGCGTCGGGGGACTGGAGCTGGTCGGCGACGAGCCACTTCTTCGAGGAGGACGACGCGGAGGAGGAGGGGCGGGCGACGCAGTTGGGGACGACGGCCACCGGGTCCCGGTCGCCGCCGAAGCCGGCCTTGCAGAGACCGCCGCCGTTGTCGAGGACCACTACGCTCGCCATTGCTCGCTTCCGGACCAGGGCTTGTAGGTGTTTGTTGAAATGCTTGTGAGAAAGAGGATCTGGCGCGCCAATAGTCGGGCTCTCTTCCAATTGCAATTAGGGGTGGCTTGGCATTGCTGCTGCTTTCTAGAAAGCTGAAGTCTCTGATTTTAAAAGCTGTCGCATCCAGATGATCAAAAGAAACAAACAAGCTAAAGGTGTAGTCATCAAACAAGCACTTTTTATTGTCGCTTTTCAAAAAAATGAACGGAAGTGGATAAAATATGCAGTATCAAACACAATCTTAAAACTTGATTTAGGATTGATTATCAAGTCACAGTTTAAGTTTCAAAGAAAATTGGAAATGTTAACGAAATCCATAAGCAACCTTTACTTTGATTTATTAGATATTAGACGGTGACATTAAAATTACAAATGATAATAAGGCCTAGTTTGCTTCGCGGAATCATCGGTTTGGGAAATAAAAGTGATTACTTTCCTATGTTTGAGTGCCAAAGGAAGGCAAATTATAAGGGCACAGCCTTTTTTACTCGGGGCTGTCCAAGTGACTGTTTTCCATTATTTACAAGTTTGCCACTGAAAAAATTACTCAGGGCTATCCAAGTAGTAGGTATAAAAGATAAGTGTTATAATTTTTGTTTTCTTCCTCTCTCTCCATTCCTCACAAGAAGAAAAGAACAAGAAGAACAAGAAGAAGAAGGAAAAAAAAAAACAAGAACATCAATTTTTGCAAACCTAGTTTATTTTGATTTTTTGCTCTCTTCTAATTTCTCAGATCTCTTTCTCCAAACCCTATTTTATTTTATTTTCTTCTTGTTTGGACATTATGGATGAAACCCTAGTTGTAGAAGAAATTGGGTTATCAAATCTATCAAATCTATTAATCTATTAGTCTATTAACCAATTTTTTTTATTAATAGAAGAATTATGCATGAAATCCTAGTTTTAGAAGAAAACTATGGAAGAAATCCTAGTTGTAGAATAATTGGATTCATATCAGGACTGCCACAATTTCTGACAGTCCTAAAAGTATTGAGGCCTGCCAAAAATTGTGGCAGTCTTGAAATAGACTCGATGTACAACAGGACTGCCACAATTTCTGACAGTCCTAGAAGTAATGAGGACTGCCAGGAATTGTGGCAGTCTTGAAATAGACTCGATGTATAACAGGACTGCCACAATTTCTGGCAGTCCTAGAAGTAATAAGAACTGCCATGAATTATGGCCGTCCTGAAAGGGACATGCTCTACAACAGGACTGCTACAATTTCTGGCAGTCCTAGACATATTGAGGACTGCCAGAAATTGTGACAGTCCTGAAAGATACTTGCTGTACAGCAAGTTCCTTTCAGGACTGCCACAATTTCTGGCAGTCCTAAAGTCGACATTCCCGAATAAAAAAAAAAACATGTTAGGGTTTATTTTAATCTTGATAATAGAGTGAAATATGCATTTTAGGATTTATTTTCATGCATTCTTTGTGAGGAAAGAAGTATTTAACCTTTATTTTCATACATTTTAGGGTTTATTTAATTTTTTGGGTGCCATCGAAATTGGGAAAGATAAGAAACTAGGTTTTGATGGAGATGGTGATGATGGAAATGGTGGAGAAGAAGATGATGATGATGATGAGAAAAAAATTAGGGTTTTGATGAAGATGTTAGAATGGAAATGGTAGAGAAGAAGAAGATGGATAGAAGAAGAAGAAGAAGAAGAAGAAGAAGAAGAAGAAGAAAACTAGGGTTTGTGAAGAGAGAGAGTGAAATTTAGAAATGAGAGTGGTTTTTTGGGTTTGGGGGGCTGTGGGCTTTGGACAGCCCCCTGAGTGGAATATTTGGATAGCCCTAGTAAAAGTTCCTCCCAACCTGGCTAGCCCTAATCCTGGCTAGCCCCGAGTAAAAAAGGCTGTGCCCTTATAATTAGCCCAAAGGAATTGAGAAGTAAAGAAAAGTGATTTCAATGGAAGAAAAATTATGGGAGAGTGATTCCATCCATCCAAGCAAAGAATCACTTTCCCACATTGAATTATTCACTTTTCTTTACAATTTTTTTGCCATTTCCAAACATCGGAAAGAAAAATCAATAGAAATTATAATTTTCCAAAAGAAAGAAAATTCCAATGAATTGATTTTCTTTTCCTTCCATTTCGTGAACCAAACGAGGCCTATAATATGAAACCATTCGGCTGATTTATACCATTCGGCTGGTTTATATCATTCCTCTATATAATAGATGAACGCTCAAAAATTAACCGGATGATTTCATATTATAGAACCAACCAATGTTACAACCGTTAGATATGGATTATAAGACTGAGATTACACATGTACCTTTTAAGTATATACTCTCATCTTTAATCTCAGTCTTGCAATATAAATCTAACGATTGTAACATAGATTGGTTAGTAATGGATTTATCTACAAAATCATGGAACCAACTATTAATTAATACAAAATAAATTAACATGAAGGGAGTGAGAGTATGCTAGATTGACAAGCAGCCTTCAGTCCCATCACGTTATGCCAATCGCGTGCATCATGTCTGTCGGACATGTATGCCTTGCCTTGAATGCCTTTCTATGGCTGGGAGCAACTTACCGCGAGAATTCAACTACTAACTTTGAGTATAAATATTTCACTGCATGGCTAAAATTAGGTATTCTCTCCACGAGATTTTTCTTGATCCCCTCCAAGTCTTTTTTTTCTTCATTGGATCTACTACATTCCCGCAACCTGTAGAAGTGACATTAAAAAAATAACACGTCCACGCGACGTCAAATCGTTAATGGATCAAAGTGATCTTGCATCCACTACTAAAATATGCTAGAATAGCGACGTATATAGCGACGGCAGAAAAAAGCCGTCGCTGATAATTGCCTATAGCGACTCCTTGTGCTACACGTCGTTGAACGTCGCTGCTTAGCGACGTTCAGCAACGTAGTATATTTACGTCGCTGATGGGCGACGTTTTGCGACGGACGTCCCATTTACGTCGCTGTATTGCGACGTTTAGCGACGTATAATTTATACGTCGCTGTCTTATTTCATATAGGGTTCCTGGCCCGATCGAAATCACAAAATTTTTACCCAAAATTTTTCTTTCCGCTCGATCCCCCTCTCCCCTCTCCCCCCGGCGAACCCTCCCCTCCGGCGACCCCTCCCTCCGGCGACACCCTCCCCTTCTCCCCCCGACGACCCCGCTCGCCCGCTGATCCCTTCCCTCCGGCGACCAGCCTCCCTCCTCCGACGAAGGAGCCTTCCTCGCCGCCTTCCTCCTCCGACGAAGCCACCCTCCTCGCCGCCTCCATCCTCCGACGAAGCCACCCTCCTCAGGTAAACCCTAACCCTAGCCTTAGCTATCTAGAAACAGACACAGACACGAGAACCCTAACCCTAGCTGGAGTGGTCTTTCTGTCGAGGGGGGAGAGAGGGGTGGGGGTGGGTGCAGGGGGGTGGGGGTGGGGGGTCTTACTGTCGAGGGGTGGAGGAAGGGGTGGGGGTACCCGGGGGTGGGGGGTCTTACTGTCGATGGAGGCAGGGCTGGGGTGGGTGCAGGGGTAGGGGAGGGGGGTCTTGCTGTCTAGGGGGGCAGGGGAGGGGGGGGTCTTGCTGTCGAGGGGGGTAGGGGGGAGGGGGGGCAGGGGTGGGTGGGTGCAGGGGTAGGGGGAGGGGGGGAGGGGGCAGGGTTGGGTGGGTGCAGGGGTAGGGAGGAGGGGGGTAGGGGTAGGGGTAGGTGGGTGCAGGGGTAGGGGGGAGGGCGGCAGGGGACAGGACACAGGACACAGACACACACAATACATACATATATACCTATATATATAAATACACATATCTACATATATACATGTATATATATACTCACACACTTACATACACACACAAATACATATATAAATATATATGTATACAATGTATATACACCAAGGTTCACAATATCGGTATCGGAATCGGTATCGGACTATTCCTATGAGTATTGGTATCGGCGATATCGGTAGTATCGGCGGTATCGTATCGGAGTATCGGACTTTGGTATCAAAAATAAATAATTATTAATAAATTATTTACATTTAAAAACATATATTTTATACATTTAGGCATAATTTTAAGTATTTCAGCGTTATTTCTTAGTAGTTTTGAAATTATATGAAATAGTAGTCACCCTTACCGATTGGTTTTGCCGAATTGACCGGAACAAAGACCCCCAATTTCGGTATCGGTCAATATTTGGTATCGGTCGGTATCGGATCGGAACATGCCAAACCGTATCGGTATCGGCCGTATCGGATCGATATCGGCCGATACTTTAAACCATGTATATACCATGGTTTTGCCTTTTAGTTGCAGGAATATGAGAGTTATTAGATGTTAAAGTAGGATATTAATTAATTAGTTATGATAGAGAGTTTGAGATAGATAGTTCATGTGAATGTTAGGTAGTAGTGTACAGTTCATGATTAGCATTGTTTAGATATTAGTTTCAGTTAAAGGATTAGTTTAGATTAGGATATTAGTTTATGTTAGAAGGAACTGCCTGCAACTGCATCGTAGCTGTGAGAGTTATTAGAGATTTATTAGTTATTTTTATGAGAGTTATTAGATGTTAAAGTAGGATATTAATTTATTAGTTAGGATAGAGATTTATTAGTTATTTTTATAAACCGTGATATGTTAAATGCCTGCAGCTGCATCGTAGCTCAGGGATATGACTGAGAGGGTGACATGGTTGTCACATTAAGGGTCTTTGAGGAGGGTGACATGTTGTGAACAGATATATCCTTATAGTTCTCCTACGTAATGTTAAAGAAAATCCGTAGAAGAACTATATATAAGGATATATCTTTTCGCAATATGTCATCTTGTCAAAGACCCTTAATGTACCAACCATGTTACCGCGGTATTGGTATTGGGATACCAATAGCGATAAGGTAAAGGGTACCAATAGCGATAAGGTAAAGGGTACCAACTTAAGGTATTGGTATTGGGATACCAATAGCGATAAGGTAAAGGTTACCTTGGTAGGTAATGACTAGAAATATGATATTTGACTTAGATTTGACCTTGTTTGACCAAGGTTGACTATTTTGACTGAAAGTCAAAGTAGAGTCAATATCTGACCTAGATTGGACTAAGAGTTGACAAAGTCAACCGTAGGTCAACCCTTGACCTAGTTTGACCTTGTTTGACTTTGTTTGACTTAGCTTGACCTTGTTTGACTTAGTACAACCTAGTTTGACCTAGATTGTATATCATTGTTATTAGTAACTGTCCGCTACTAATGTGTGTCCCATAATAAGACATAATATACGAATTTGAGCCTGTTGGATAATGTGTGTCCATCTTTGCAGAATTATTTCCAAATGGATATGAATTACTACTTGCAGAATCGTTCATGGATGTACAATCGTCGTCCTGATGATATGTGTGGTGTGCGGGATGAATACATAGCGGGAGTAGAGCAGTTCCTACAGTTTGCTAAGGCGTTCCCTCAGTACATGAACGGCACCAAAATTAAGTGTCCGTGTGTGAAATATCATAACGTGAAATATTATCCAGAAGTGGAAGTGACATATCATTTGTACTCGAGGGGTTTCACGCCTAATTACTATCAGTGGACCGCACACGGAGAACTTGTGTCTTTAGCATCAGAACCGGAGCCTTATGTTGAGCCGTATATGCATGCGGGACCTAATTTTGTTTCAGATAATCATGCATACGACGACGGGTACGTGAACATGGTTTTCGACGCTGCGAGGCCTAGTTTCGTTCATGATGCACCTGAGGAGGCACCGAACGCCGATGCTGCACAGTTCATGGAGTTGCTGGAGAATGCAAGGACTCCATTGTATCCTGGTTGTGAGGATCATTCACCGTTGGAGGTGGTTACAAGACTGTTGAGCATTAAGTCAGATTTTAACATGTCGCAAGAATGCTACAACCGAGTGTTGGAGTTGATTATAGAGATCTTGCCGGCGGGTGCTAAGTTGCCTAAAGACTTCTACCGGTCTAAGAGGATGGTGAGATCGCTCTGGATGGGATACGAGGAAAATCGATTCTTGTCGCAATGGGTGCTTGCTGTACTACAAAGACGACAAGGACGCAGATGTGTGCAGATTTTGTGGTGCTGATCGCTATAAGACAACTAATACAGGAAGGTCTACCGGTGCAAGAAGACCGACTGATTCAATGCACTACTTGCCTTTAACGCCGCGGTTGCAATGATTATTTATGGTGAAAGAGACGGCCGAAAATATGAGTTGGCACATGCGAGAACAGATTGAAGGAGTGTTGGATCACCCATCCGATGGAGAAGCGTGGAAGCACTTTGATCGAGTGTATCCTGATTTTGCTTCAGATCCGCGTAATGTCAGGTTGGGGCTATCTTCTGGCGGTTTTACTCCTTTTGGTCTTTCGGGATCCCAGTATTCGTGCTGGCCTGTGATTGTCACTCCGTATAACCTACCGTCTTGGATGTGCATGAAGACTCAGTACATGTTTCTAACCGTTATAATTTCTGGTCCGAACAATCCTAAGAGGAACATTGATGTGTACTTGCAGCCTTTGATAGATAAGTTGAATCAGTTATGGGAAGTAGGCGCTAACACGTACGATGTTTCTAGGAAGCAGAATTTTCAGATGAAGGCAACCCTTATGTGGACCATCAACGACTTTCCGGCCTATGGAATGTTATCTGGATGGAGCACTCATGGCCGTCTCTCATGTCCGTATTGCATGGACCATAGTAAGGCTTTCCGCTTGAAACACGGAGGAAAACCGTGCTTCTTTGATTGTCATCGGCAATTTCTGCCAAAAGATCATCCGTTCAGAAGGAACAGGAATGCATTCCGTGCCGGCGTTGTAGAGAAGGGTGATCCACCGCCAAGGTGGTGCAGAGCCACGATATGGGAGGAGGTTAGAGATTTTTTAAGTGCTATCGAAGATCCTACAGCTGGGTACAAGTGCGATGGATTTGGTAGAGATCATAACTGGACAAAGAGGAGCATATTTTGGGATCTGCCATACTGGAGTACCAATCTGATCAGACATAATCTTGATGTCATGCATATTGAGAAGAATGTGTTTGATAACATAATTAATACTGTGATGGACGTAAAGGAAAAAATGAAAGACAATCCTAAGGCCAAGTTGGACTTAGAAGAAATATGCAAACGCCCTGCGTTGCATTTGATAAAGCAGAATGGAAAACAGTTCCTGCCGAAGTCAATTTTCTCGCTGGACAAGGAGGATAAAGTGAGACTTTGTCGGTGGATCCAGGGCCTAAAATTTTCAGACGGATATGTGTCAAATCTGAGAAGATGTGTCAATCCGAAGAAAAACAAATTGACAGGTATGAAGAGCCACGACTATCACGTATTCATGGAGAGGTTAATTCCGATTGCATTTCTGGAATTCTTACCGCAGACAGTTTGGGATCCATGGACGGAGCTTAGCGTATTCTTCAGGGATCTTTGTTCTAAGAAATTGCTCGTTGATCATCTAGAAAAGCAAGAGAAGGACATTGCGGTAACACTATACAAGCTAGAGAGGGTGTTTCCTCCTGGATTCTTCGACTCTATGGAGCATTTGCCGATTCATCTATCATATGAGGCACGTGTTGGTAGACCCGTCGAATATCGATGGATGTACCCGTTCGAGCGACATTTGAATCACCTAAAAAGAAAGGTGAAAAATAAGACACAGGTCGAGGATTCTATTTGTGAAGCCTATGTTCTCGAGGAGATTACAAACTTTTGTTCGATGTATTTCAAGCCTCATGTTGCAACTAATAGAACAAGAGCTTCCAGAAACGACGACGGAGATCATGAAAGTAATGATACAATACTGAAGGTATTCAATGCTCCAAGAAAGCCATCGGGTAAAATGAAGAAGAGATATCTGAACGATGATGAGCTAAGGGCTGCTCAGGTGTATGTATTACTCAACTGCGACGAGGAGGAAGTAGAGAAACTGGAGGAGTAAGTAATTAATACGTCTATATTATTTTAATAGTGTTGATTATTATACTATTACATTAATTGCACGATGTTGTTTTCAGCATATTTAATGATGATGTGAGGTCAGGTAGGCCACACATAATAGAAGAAGAACTAGAACAAGAAATGAGGCATTATTTTCCATCATGGTTGAGTGCATATGTAAGACTTGAGAACTCTGTAATTACCTTTCTGTATATGCATGTCACGACCCGCACCCTTATGAGGGGCACGAACACGTGGGTACGTCCAGCCTACGCCGCAAAATCGGCGGTAGAACGCTGTATATAACGTCTGTAAATACCTACGACTAACAGTTAAAATGTACCTGTACAGTATATACTCTCAGAATGGAAGTGACATATCAATACAGTCTCAATCATAGAGTAAAACTAAGGTAAATAGCTCAGAGGAAAGACATATGATAGATGAAAGAGTAATAAGTGCGGAGTCCAATACAAGCCCAGATATATACAACATCACAGGGTATCAAAATAGAATATAGAAACTACAGTCTGATAAGCTAGCTGGATCGCAGTCAAGTCAAACCTAGCTAACCTACATTACTCTGGAAGTACAAAATCTAGTGGCTCTACTATAAGGCCACGATCTAAGGCTACTCCATCTGACTCGAGCCCATAATAGGTCGAGCAGTCCGCCTCAGAGTCATCTGTAATATATCATAACGGTATCCTGTCAGGAAAATGAGCAAGTACAAACACTAACAGCAGTTCCATGTGAATTGACAAATTCTATAAGAGACAGTATAATGAACTACAAGACAAAGATATATGAAGACTTGGGAACCGTTCGGAAGCCGAGTTACAACCCTTAAACCAAACAAGGACCGGGGTTGTAACTCTTCTCCCGAGCAGAACTTAGTCTCCAATCAAGGTACAATATAAAGGCAAGTAAGCATGTGAGTAACTGTATATCATGGTATGGCGAGAAAATAATGAATGTAGAACAGAGCAGGGTATACGATAAGATAAAGTAAATATAAAATGTGATTTGAATTATTAGAGCGATATGTGATCGTCTTGGGATAAGTGACAGGACAGGCTATCCACTTGGCCCGGCAATCCGCGGTGACCTCAACGGAGAGACATGCCGGTCAACCTGGATAACGAGCACAAGGCAAGGGATCTCGCTACACCCTTCGTGAAGGAAGAGTGGCACGAGCACATGAATAGTGACATGGTGGCTTGGATCACATAGCCCCTAATAATTCTCCATCCTCGAATAGTACAATGGATCTGGACATGACACGTCATGGCACGTGATTTCGTAAGAGGGTAGCAAATCCTCTTAGAAATCGGTGTCTATACAAGTAC